>JARWKJ010000003.1:65330192-65357692 GCA_029959095.1 Rhinichthys osculus | reverse complement strand
TCTCACAGGCTCGTCTGGGTCTCACAGGCTCGTCTGGGTCTCACAGGCTCGTCTGGGTCTCACAGGCTCGCCTGGGTCTCACAGGCTCGTCTGGGTCTCACAGGCTCGCCTGGGTCTCACAGGCTCGTCTGGGTCTCACAGGCTCGTCTGGGTCTCACAGGCTCGTCTGGGTCTCACAGGCTCGCCTGGGTCTCGCAGGCTCGTCTGGGTCTCACAGGCTCGTCTGGGTCTCACAGGCTCGTCTGGGTCTCGCAGGCTCGCCTGGGTCTCGCAGGCTCGTCTGGGTCTCACAGGCTCGTCTGGGTCTCACAGGCTCGTCTGGGTCTCACAGGCTCGACTGGGTCTCGCAGGCTCGTCTGGGTCTCACAGGCTCGTCTGGGTCTCACAGGCTCGCCTGGGTCTCACAGGCTCGTCTGGGTCTCACAGGCTCGTCTGGGTCTCACAGGCTCGTCTGGGTCTCGCAGGCTCGTCTGGGTCTCGCAGGCTCGTCTGGGTCTCGCAGGCTCGTCTGGGTCTCGCAGGCTCGTCTGGGTCTCGCAGGCTCGTCTGGGTCTCGCAGGCTCGTCTGGGTCTCGCAGGCTCGTCTGGGTCTCGCAGGCTCGTCTGGGTCTCACAGGCTCGCCTGGGTCTCACAGGCTCGCCTGGGTCTCACAGGCTCGTCTGGGTCTCACAGGCTCGTCTGGGTCTCGCAGGCTCGTCTGGGTCTCGCTGTCTGTCTCAGTGTAGAGCGCCACGCTGCCAGACTCAAAACATCGGGTAGAAAACGTGTCCTTTTAGCAGAGACGCTCTGATTGGGGGATTTCCATTCCTGAGCTCTGGCGAGCGCACGCGTGAAGCTCGTAGCGGCGAGTTAAACACAGTCTGTGATGCAGAGAGAGAGGTTTCAGTCATGCTTTCATTTGTTGACTACGGTTTAGTCTCGTCTTTTTTCATCAACGATATTGCAAGTTATAGTCACTATTATCGTTATCGTCTCGTCTTAGTCATCAGCGAATATTTTTCATCATGATTTCGTGTGTGTGTGTGTGTGTGTGTAGGCCATCGAGATGGAGCTGCGTAAGATGGAGGTGAACCAAGCGAACCGCCAGGTGTCTCTGCTGACGTCCTTCATGCCGGAGTCGTTCCTGAGGCACGGAGGAGACCACGACTGCATCCTGGTGTTGCTCCTGATCCCCAGACTCATCTGCAAGGTGCCGCTCCCTCACACACATCCTCAATACACACACATATCAATGACATCACTGCTGTTCGGGACTCGGGTGGGGATTCTGGGAAAATATGTGCAGCATTTACACAATGACCCAATCAACGAATTTAATGTACTATATTTTAGTTCGATAATGTTTTTTATTTAATATTTTGTATTTTTAGGGGATTATTAAATTATATTTACTCTGTATTTATACTCAATTTATTCACTTTTTGAGCATAGACCTGAAAATGACATGTCCAGCTTAAACGGTCTTTTTAGAGCGACAGACTGAAGCTTGATCTCTTCTCAAAGACGACACTCGGCAGATTATTGCTGAAGTGGAAGTTTTAAAAAGTGACTTTAAAAAAAGTAACAGAATTGTACATGTATTGTTATGAAAAATGCCCAAAAATACTATTTTCAATTTTTAGATAAAAAATACATTTTCTAAATCACGTTTTACTCTAAAAATGCAAGTAAATCAAAGCCATAAATCTAAACAAGTCGTGCTCCAAATATGATCTTGATCTCTCAGTAAACGAGCGTTCAGTGAGAGTGTGTTCGGCTGCAGTTCCACACGCTTCCACTAGAGGAAACTCTCCATTCATTTCCAATGCGCTCGTTTCTGACCGCCAGAAACACAGGTGTGACTGTTATATTCAGGACCATTTAACCTGTTCAGATCATGTCCATGATTTATGTGTGTGTTCACACAGCAAGTGCCAAAACCTACCAACGTACCATTCCGGTGAAGAAACTAATAAATTAAAAAACCCGTAAAACTCTCCAGACACAAATGCCCAGAGAGCAGCAAGGGTTCAGGCTAGTGCACTGATCAGATGTACTGATACACATGGTTGTCTTTCTCTGCTGTTTATGTTCACTATAGTGAGTTCCTGAAGCAGTTGTTGGTTGGTGTGTGTGAATGCATGTCTCCCGCTGTGATGAGCCTCAGAGCGTTGTGTTTGCTGTGTTTGTGTGTGCCAGGCGGAGCTGATCAGCAAGCAGGCGCAGGAGAAGTTCGATCTGACCGGCTCTGTGGAGCGATCTGGACTCCGCGGCGCCGCTGGAGAACAGCTGAGCTTTGCCTCGGGTCTGGTCTATTCCCTGACGCTGCTTCAGGCCACGCTGCATAAATACGAGCTGTACGTGTCCGTCAGCATCACTGCACTTCATATAACAGCTGATGAGGAGAGTCCCCCTGTGGGCGAGCATTGACCCCTGACAACGCAGCTTTCATCTCCAAAATCACATTTGCCTTAAAATATCTTGAATGTAACTCGACACCCTTGTCTCATTTAGTATGCGCGGTTCTATGAATATGCAGATGAGCCCCGCCTCCACTCACTCGCTCAGCTCAGAGATCCACTGGTTGACGATCACACGTTGATCTGATTGGTTACAAGGTCGTTTGTGACGTCAGAAACACCAGCGATTTCAAACCGTGTTTTTGAGACTGTCTTTGGTTCACTGCAGTTTAAAGGAGGAAATACTCAGCAATGCTGTCGACTTATGAACTTACACATGGTTTAAGCGTATTAAAAACACCACATAAACAACATTAAAAGCTGGAGTTTCACCACAGGGGGACTTTAAATAGTTAATGTGGTCATCATTCAACGTTTTATTACACATAAACTCTTAGCAGGGTTTCCGCGGGGCATTAAAAAGCATTAAAAGTCATTAAATGGATTTTGCGAAAATTAAGGCCTTAAAAGGCATTAAAAAGCATTAAATTTGATTCTTACAGGCATTAAATTTTTTTTATAGTTTTGAAAAGAATTTTATATAAATTTATTTGAATATAGCCTCCATAATTAATCATTTGTATTTGCTGTCGCAAAATATGTACGTTTGTGTGATAAATACGCGGAACCAGTTTGGTAATTGCTTCTGGCCGGAGCAAAAGTGCCGTGATGCGGAGAGGTGACGCGGGTCTGTTGTAACGTTACAGCGGTGGACAGGTCTTAGCCTTAGAAAAATGTGAGTGCAAATTCCAGCCAAAGTGGCTGGAAAACAACACTTTTAAGACATGGTTGCAGCCCGTTAGTGGTAAAAATGATGAAGGATTTTGCGGCGTTTGTAAAAAAAGCATTTAAAGTTGTGGACAATGGGAATCAGCGCCGTAAAACCCCATATGCAGTGTGACGGCCACAAATCGTCATTAGATTTAAATAGTACATTGTGTTTAATTTTTCGTTTAATGAGATCTAATATATGTTGCTAGTAGCGAGTAAAGAGAGTCTCTCCGCAACGGATTGAAGCTCGCGTCCGAGAGAAGTGTTGTGCACGAGCCACAACAACAGAACGCAGGCAAAGACCGTATATTGTTCTTCTATACTCTTCGACCCAGGGCTCTCAAGTGTCACGCATTGAGCATGACAGTCACTCATTTCGGTCTTTTGTCACGCACTCCCGCCGAACATTGTATTTCTCACGCTGAAAAACTATTTATAATATATTGAATATGCAGCAGCGCACCAAATGTCTCTGGCCGCGCCGCTCTCACTGTGGAACCGGCAGGAATCAAGCGCGTCTCCCATGCAGTTCTTACTAGTCGAGCCTGCCACTTATCAGCCAATCAAAAAAAAAGGAAGGGTCTACACATTAGCCAATTAGAAAATAGCACTATTGTATCTGGGTAAGATTCAAGATAAGTCATGATCTCCTGTTTGAATGTTACAAAAAATTCACAACTTGTTTGACACAAACAATGGCAACTTGATTGCTGCTAGAGAAACGTTTCCCAGATAATTAGCATGAGTTTTTCATGAGTGTCTGTAACTTAGGCCATGTCCACACGGACACGGGTATTTTTATAACCGGAGTTTTTCCTACAGCGTTTTTAAAAAAAATCCCGTCCACACATGCTCGGTCTCCGTCTACATGAAAACGTAAAAACACGCAATCAAGCGCGGTCAAGAGCATGCCACGCCAGCAGGCGGCGATATAAACATTAACCCTAAAGCCACGTTGGCCAATCAGAAGCGCAAATCTGATGTCAAACACAGCGGATAACGGCGCACACTCTGACGTCGCAAGGCAAAAACCCCGGTTTCACTGTCTACACGACAACACTGTAACCGGCGTTTCTGAAAATCCTCACCCTGACAGGGGTTTTCAAAAATGTTCGGTTTCAGTGCGTTTTCGTGTGGACGAACGGCCGAACCGCGTAAAAAAAGTCACGGTTATAAAAATACCCGTGTCCGTGTGGACAGGGCCTTAGACAACAGTTACTTTTACAGCCTGTTCACTGACAACACCTGCTCAGAACAAGTAGTTTAGGCCTAGTCATATTTTCGTTATCACACGATGACTGACATATTGTCAGATTATAAACATCTCTCTCTCCAAATAGGCTTAATAATTTTATTAGCACTAAATAAATTAAAGTGTATTGCATAGTCGATGTTATAGGTCACTTTTAAAATCATGTCATATTTTATAATTGTATCCGGGCCATGGATGCATTAATCATTGCATCTGTCTTTCAAAGATGTCAGGTAAAAAGCAATTAAGCATCCTCTCATCCGCCCTGAGAGGAAAACCCCCTAAAAAGGCCAGGTTAGAGGATGCCGGCCCAGAGAAGGTGGCGAAAAGGGCCCATTAGAGGAGAAGACGGTGCAGGTAGAAGAGGAAGAGAATAAATACTTTGTATTTGGTTGAATTGTCAGTGCCATGTGTCAAATCTTCTCTATTGCAAGTGTGAGCAATTATTAATAACAACAACAAAAACACTAATAATATTATTACTAATGAAACACCACCATTCATGCGACCCGTCCTTACATCTATGTGTTCCAGAAAAAAAAACATGTAATATATATACATATATATATATATATATATATATATATATATATATATATATATGTGGTTAGTCATGGGTCGTATATGGCATTAAAACATTTTAAAATGGCATTAAAAAGGCATTAAAAAGGCATTAAATTTAATTTGAAGATACCTGTAGAAACCCTGTCTTAGGCTACAACAGCAGATGCTGCACCTGAATTGGTTATATATTACAGACTGATTATTGATGAGACAGAGATTGCTGGGTTTTAAATGGGTATTGAGGAGGTAATTCACCTAGAGATGATGATGATTCTGCCATCGTTTACTCTCCTTCACGCCGTCTCAAGCCTGAATGACCTTCTGTCTTCTGTGGAACATAAAAGAAGGTCGTTTGAAACATGTCTCAGTCCGTCATACAATGGAAGGCAATGGCAACCCAAGCAGTTTACCAACACTCTCCGACATGTCGTAACACTTCACAATAGGGTTCATCAGTTAGCATTAGCTGATGTATTAACTAGCATGACCTCACCATGAGCATCTTTGTTAATGTTACATCTTTGTTAATGTTAGTTAAAAAAAAACATAAAGCTGTTCTTTGTTTGTTAATGTTAGTTGCTGTATAAGTGCAGTTCATTATTAGTTCTAATGTAGTTAACTAATGTTAGCTAATGAACCTTATTGTAAAGTGTTACCAGATATCATCTTCTATGAAGCAGAACCCTACCCACACCTGCTATAGTGGAGTCTAATGTTCTGTGTGTGTGTGTGTGTGTGTGTGTGTGTGTGTGTTCAGCGCTCTGAGCCAGTGCGGCGTGGAGGTGTACAAGCGCATGGGCACGCTGTACTCGGAGATGAGCGTTCACGAGCGCTCGCTGGACTTCCTCATAGACCTGCTGCATAAGGACCAGCTGGATGAGACCGTGCTGGTGGAGCCGCTCACCAAAGCCATCAGATTCTACCAGGTACACACACACACACACACACACTCATGATGGCAGTAATGTGGTCATGTAATATAGCAGTGGCGTGTGTGATTCAGTGCTGAATGTCTGTTCTTGCAGCAACTGTACAGCGTTCACCTGTCCGAACAGCCCGAGGACTGCAGCACACAGCTGGCCGACCACATCAAGGTGCGTCACCCGCATCACAGCCAATCAGCCAATCACTGAGTCAGAGTCACCCGCATCATCAGCCAATCAGCCAATCACTGAGTCAGTCACCCGCATCATCAGCCAATCACTGAGTCAGTCACCCGCATCATCAGCCAATCAGCCAATCACTGAGTCAGTCACCCGCATCATCAGCCAATCACTGAGTCAGAGTCACCCGCATCATCAGCCAATCACCGAGTCAGAGTCACCCGCATCATCAGCCAATCACTGAGTCAGTCACCCGCATCATCAGCCAATCACTGAGTCAGAGTCACCCGCATCATCAGCCAATCACTGAGTCAGAGTCACCCGCATCATCAGCCAATCACTGAGTCAGTCACCCGCATCATCAGCCAATCACTGAGTCAGAGTCACCCGCATCATCAGCCAATCAGCCAATCACTGAGTCAGTCACCCGCATCATCAGCCAATCACTGAGTCAGTCACCCGCATCATCAGCCAATCACTGAGTCAGTCACCCGCATCATCAGCCAATCACCGAGTCAGAGTCACCCGCATCATCAGCCAATCACCGAGTCAGAGTCACCCGCATCATCAGCCAATCACTGAGTCAAAGTCACCCGCATCATCAGCCAATCACTGAGTCAGAGTCACCCGCATCATCAACCAATCACTGAGTCAGAGTCACCCGCATCATCACAGCCAATCAGCCAATCACTGAATCAGTCACCCGCATCATCAGCCAATCACTGAATCAGTCACCCGCATCATCAGCCAATCACTGAGTCAGAGTCACCCGCATCACAGCCAATCAGCCAATCACTGAATCAGTCACCCACATCATCAGCCAATCACTGTGTCAGAGTCACCCGCATCATCAGCCAATCAGCCAATCACTGAGTCAGTCACCCGCATCATCAGCCAATCACTGTGTCAGTCACCCGCATCATCAGCCAATCAGCCAATCACTGAGTCAGTCACCCGCATCATCACAGCCAATCACTGAAAAGAGTCACCCGCATCATCAGCCAATCACTGAGTCAGAGTCACCCGCATCATCAGCCAATCACTGAAAAGAGTCACCCGCATCACAGCCAATCACTGAGTCAGAGTCACCCGCATCATCAGCCAATCAGCCAATCACTAAGTCAGTCACCCGCATCATCAGCCAATCACTGAGTCAGAGTCACCCGCATCATCACAGCCAATCAGCCAATCACTGAATCAGTCACCCGCATCATCAGCCAATCACTGTGTCAGAGTCACCCGCATCATCAGCCAATCAGCCAATCACTGAAAAGAGTCAACCGCATCATCAGCCAATCAGCCAATCACTGAAAAGAGTCACCCGCATCATCAGCCAATCACTGAGTCAGAGTCACCCGCATCATCACAGCCAATCACTGAAAAGAGTCACCCGCATCATCACAGCCAATCACTGAGTCAGAGTCACCCGCATCATCAGCCAATCAGCCAATCACTGAATCAGTCACCCGCATCATCAGCCAATCACTGAGTCAGAGTCACCCGCATCACAGCCAATCAGCCAATCACTGAATCAGTCACCCGCATCATCAGCCAATCACTGTGTCAGAGTCACCCGCATCATCAGCCAATCAGCCAATCACTGAGTCAGTCACCCGCATCATCAGCCAATCACTGAGTCAGTCACCCGCATCATCAGCCAATCACTGTGTCAGAGTCATCCGCATCATCAGCCAATCAGCCAATCACTGAGTCAGTCACCCGCATCATCAGCCAATCACTGAGTAGAATCAGAAGTGAATCACCGGCATCAGAGCGAATCATTAAGAGAGTCGTTCGCTGTGAATCGCTCTGCTCTAGTTGTTTCTGACTGAACATATTTTTATTTACATTATAATTTTTGTTAAAGTTTTAGTTTTTTTTGCCACTTTTAAATGTTTATAATAAAGTTCTTATTATGTTTTATTTCAGCTTTAATTTGAACAGTTGTATTACTAAAACTAGCTTATTTTATTTCAAGAAGCGAAACGTTTTTATAGATTTCATTTTAGTGTAAGTTAATAATAATGATCCTGTTCAGTACTTCATGTTAGTACATATTTATGTTTTATTTTACTTCAGCAATAGATTTAGTTGTAATGACCTCTGCTATAAGTGAAGGTGTGGGAGTGTGTGAGCCAGACTCATGGTCATCTGTTCCTGCAGTTCACCCAGAGCGCGCTGGACTGCGTGGGGTCAGAGGTCGGGCGTCTGCGGGCCTTCCTGCAGCTGGGACAGGAAGGGGCGGGGCTTACAGTGCTCCTGAGGGACCTGGACACTTCCTGCGGGGACATTCGCCAGTTCTGCAAGAAAATCCGCCGGCGGATGCCTGGAACCGACGCACCTGGGATCCCTGCCGCGCTCACCTTCCAGCCTCAGGTGTGTGTGTGTGTGTGTGTGTGTGTGTGTGTGTGTGTGTGAGAGTGTGTGAACATGATGGTTATTGTAGTTCTAGACTAAATGTGAGCATTTAGTCATCTCACTTGCACAAATTGTAACACATTACTTTTCTAAAAGAGTAACTAAGTAACGCAATTAGTCACTTTTTAAACGGGTCATATAATGCCATTTTAATTTAATTTGATTCTTTAGGGTCTAAATGAAAAGTTTGTAATATACTTCAATTAAAAATTCTCATTAGTATTGTAAGAAAACACTAATTTTACCTGGTCAAAAACAGCTCTGTTTTCAGCACGCCGTTTCAGTGCATATGCCTTTAAATGATAATGAGCTCCGCTGACTCCGCCCCTCTGTTCTGCGGGCGCTTTGACACATCACACGTGGAGTGTTGCCTTGACAACAGTTGAGGGTATATTTTGGAGAGAGAATGGCAGCGGGAGTCTCTGAGGACACATCTGTGCAACCGTATCAGTTTGAACCGGAGTCGCACCCGGAACAAGATGACGGCCGCAAAGATAAGGCTTGAACAGGACGTTTCTGAATGGTTGGTTAACGTAATGTCACTGATGTATCTTTGTGTACTGGCAGGGTAACGTTACTTAGTGAGACGGACGAACGCTGTGTGTTTACTGATGTATACGTACTCAGTTTGTAATAACACAATAACCATAACGCGTTGTTCATTATAAATGTGGGATTATGAATTATATTGAGAACGTCGTCTAGAAAACATGCCGTAATGTACCCTGAGTGTAAACCTTAGTTTACATCGTGAAGCGTGCAAGCGATTTGCAAAGATTAATATAAAGGTTAATAAAATTTTACACTCACTTCTTCTGGAGGTTCAGCAGGAACACGAATAGCTGGTACCGATCTTTATTCATGAGCAGCTTCTTAGCAAATCCAGCTCATACTGACCCTCGTTTATAAAGCAGTCTGGTGAGAAATGATTCGCGCAAACATGAGAGCATTGACGTTGCTCGTGGGGAATATTCCCTTCGAAAACAAACTCAGCCACTGCGTCTTCAGCGGTTCGGGTTTAGGAACATCAAAATGACTGTGTTCGTTATTACACCCAAGAACAGAACACCACAATCGCTTAGAGGCCATTCTGCTCCAGCGTATCAACACTAGCGGACTATGATGACAGCTCGCTCAGGGCGGGGTCTGAGTTTAAACGTTGCTGTCAATCAACACTGGGAGGGGCGTCTGTGACGTCACACGGTCGAACGGCTCGATCTGAGGCAGGGGAAAACATATAAGGAGATTAAACAAAAAAACTAAATAGATTTTTATCATTATATGATGTTTGTGTACAGACATTGCCAACACACATTTCAGTACAATCAACTTGTAAAAGTGCATGTACCATTATATGACCCCTTTAATGTAGTAACGCAGTATTGTAACGCACTACTTTCCTCAGTGAGTTTCCCCGGCCTGATGATGTGTGTGTTGCAGGTGCGCGAGGCGCTGTCGGCCTGATGATGTGTGTTGCAGTTCCCCCGCTCTGCTGATGATGTGTGTGTGTGTGTGTTGCAGGTGTGCGAGGCGCTGTCGGACTGCCGGAAGCACCTGACCCGTGTGGTGGCCGTCCTGCAGGAGGTGGCGGCGGCCGGGGCTCAGATGATCGCGCCGATGCCCGAGCCCGAGGGACTGGCGGCTCTCACACTGGAGGACGTGACGTTTAAAGCGGTGGAGCAGGTACACCCCCGCACGCATCATCATCATCATCATCATCATCATCAGCGCCTCACGCTCGCCGCTCTGTGCCAGCTCGGGTCCGGCATCACATTCTGTTATAACTTTTAAATCCCGTTTCCTCTGTGAGCATTTCCATATGACTTTAAACAAATCAACTGTTTTCAGCAGTGTTGTAGGCGAGTCACCAACTGTCGAGTCCGAGTCGAGTCTCGAGTCCCAGTGTCCGAGTCCAAGTCCGAGTCACCAAAGAAGAGTCCGAGTCGAGTCCCCATTACCTGAGTTCAAGTCCGAGTTGAGTCACCAACTGTCGAGTCTGAGTCGAGTCTCGAGTCCCAGTGTTCGAGTCCGAGTCCAAGTCCGAGTCACCAAAGAAGAGTCCGAGTCGAGTCACCATATACTGAGGTCGAGTCTCGAGTCCCGTGTTCGAGTCCGAGTCCAAGTCCGAGTCACCAAAGAAGAGTCCGAGTCGAGTCCCCATTACCTGAGTTCAAGTCCGAGTCGAGTCACCAACTGTCGAGTCCGAGTCGAGTCTCGAGTCCCGTGTTCGAGTCCGAGTCCAAGTCCGAGTCACCAAAGAAGAGTCCGAGTCGAGTCCCCATTACCTGAGTTCAAGTCCAAGTCGAGTCACCAACTGTCGAGTCCGAGTCGAGTCTCGAGTCCCAGTGTTCGAGTCCGAGTCCAAGTCCGAGTCACCAAAGAAGAGTCCGAGTCGAGTCACCATATCCTGAGTTCAAGTCCGAGTCGAGTCACCAACTGTCGAGTCCGAGTCGAGTCTCGAGTCCCAGTGTTCGAGTCCGAGTCCAAGTCCGAGTCACCAAAGAAGAGTCCCGAGTCGAGTCACCATATCCTGAGTTCAAGTCCGAGTCGAGTCTCGAGTCCCGTGTTCGAGTCCGAGTCCAAGTCCGAGTCACCAAAAAAGAGTCCGAGTCGAGTCCCCATTACCTGAGTCCAAGTCCGAGTCACCAAAGAAGAGTCCGAGTCGAGTCCGAGTCGAGTCACCATATCCTGAGTTCAAGTCCGAGTCGAGTCACCAACTGTCGAGTCCGAGTCGAGTCTCGAGTCCCGTGTTCGAGTCCGAGTCCAAGTCCGAGTCACCAAAGAAGAGTCCGAGTCGAGTCACCATTACCTGAGTTCAAGTCCGAGTCGAGTCACCAACTGTCGAGTCCGAGTCGAGTCTCGAGTCCCGTGTTCGAGTCCGAGTCCAAGTCCGAGTCACCAAAGAAGAGTCCGAGTCGAGTCCCCATTACCTGAGTTCAAGTCCGAGTCGAGTCACCAACTGTCGAGTCCGAGTCGAGTCTCGAGTCCCAGTGTTCGAGTCCGAGTCCAAGTCCGAGTCACCAAAGAAGAGTCCGAGTCGAGTCACCATATCCTGAGTTCAAGTCCGAGTCGAGTCACCAACTGTCGAGTCCGAGTCGAGTCTCGAGTCCCAGTGTTCGAGTCCGAGTCCAAGTCCGAGTCACCAAAGAAGAGTCCGAGTCGAGTCACCATATCCTGAATTCAAGTCCGAGTCGAGTCTCGAGTCCCGTGTTCGAGTCCGAGTCCAAGTCCGAGTCACCAAAAAAGAGTCCGAATCGAGTCCCGTGTTCGAGTCCGAGTCCAAGTCCGAGTCACCAAAGAAGAGTCCGAATCGAGTCCCCATTATCTGAGTTCAAGTCCGAGTTGAGTCACCAACTGTCGAGTCCAGGGATTAAAGTTCTCCGTCGCTACGACGGATTTCCGTTAATTGCAGCGAGTCTATGACGGATTTCCGTCAATTGCAGGGTTCCCGTCTGTCCTTATGTCTTAAATTAACTTTTCATAATTTTAAGGCCGTAAATAGGCTTTCATTTCTCAAATAGTGTGATAAATGTCTTAATTTTAGTTTGAACAGTTTGAATAGGTCTTAAATTAAGGAGAGACGAGGTGTATTCACCTTGCTGAGGGGGATGTGATCAAAGCCTGGAGTGGAGCGAAAGCACGTTCCTCTCTCCACTCTAAGCATTCTGTTATCACTTCGCTTACGGTCCACTCCGGGTTTTCAATTCCCGCTCACGGAAAAAACTGCTCCGTGTTCACTCAATTAATCTTTGGAGAAGTGCATGTCAGGCTACAGCTCGTTTGCTGCGGTCCGAGCCCGAGCGCGCAAACGTGCACGGCGCATGATAGAAAACAGAACGCGGGTCAATATTGGCCGTTTCTCAATAGCCTACCAAGTAGCCTACGCAAACTTCGGACTTGCGTCCACTCCTGGTAGTTCGGACTTGCCAAGTTCGACTCAGGAGAACGAACTCCCGAGGACGAGAGGACGCGAGTCCGGTTATTCTGCAAATGGAACAGTGCGTTCTTGATCGCGTCACTCAGCTCGCTCTGGCTACTCCGGTTATCTCTTTATGTATATTTTAGGCAACCATAAAACGAAATATGGTATAAAATACAACTCTGCCTCTTTTCATTTATAAATGAACATATTATCATAAACATATTAATGGCCACACAAATGTGGTTCAGGCAACGCACATTGATTATCTTCACTTCATATATTTATAACAACACGAAATATAAAACACAACCCTGCTTCTTTTTGTTTTCATTTTAAAAATATGAAACATTATTGATCATTAAAACTGACATTCAACAAACAGACAGGGTTGTATCGTTTTATTGTATTATGCATGTACACATAAGTAATGCATAGTAAATATATATATATATATAAAGAATATTTTAGAATATATAAAATTACACAACCCTGTCTCTTTTTGTTAAATGTCAGTCTTAATGATCAATAATATCCCGTTCAAAAGTATAAGTAGCCTAATAGGTAGGCTATAATAAGCTATACAATGAGAAATAAAAGCAAACAATTCAGTCAAACATAAGTCAGCTCTCTAATAGGCTACAAAGTTAAATAGCCTAAATATATAAAGTTATGAAACTTCACTTTGCCCTCAGCCAAAACGATTTGCCATGGAACAAACTATATATTAACATAGTTTAGCATTGTTTTGGTCTTATAAGATAAATAAAAACATGCACTGAAAAGTTATGTAGATGGTTGATTATTTGTCAAGATAAGTAATTGTTTTTCATAGATTAAAATAGCTTTTAAAATACGCACACTGGCAATATTAAAGCGGTTTAAAACATCTCCCCTTAAAACGCTATTGGTCTCGACTATTTAAATAAAGTTACAGGAATATGACTTGGCCTGAAAAAAATTCAGTCAGAAGAATTTTTTTCACTTTAATCCCTGCGAGTCCGAGTCGAGTCTCGAGTCCCGTGTTCGAGTCCGAGTCCAAGTCCGAGTCACCAAAGAAGAGTCCGAGTCGAGTCCCCATTACCTGAGTTCAAGTCCAAGTCGAGTCACCAACTGTCGAGTCCGAGTCGAGTCTCGAGTCCCAGTGTTCGAGTCCGAGTCCAAGTCCGAGTCACCAAAGAAGAGTCCGAGTCGAGTCACCATATCCTGAGTTCAAGTCCGAGTCGAGTCACCAACTGTCGAGTCCGAGTCGAGTCTCGAGTCCCAGTGTTCGAGTCCGAGTCCAAGTCCGAGTCACCAAAGAAGAGTCCGAGTCGAGTCACCATATCCTGAGTTCAAGTCCGAGTCGAGTCTCGAGTCCCGTGTTCGAGTCCGAGTCCAAGTCCGAGTCACCAAAAAAGAGTCCGAGTCGAGTCCCCATTACCTGAGTCCAAGTCCGAGTCACCAAAGAAGAGTCCGAGTCGAGTCCGAGTCGAGTCACCATATCCTGAGTTCAAGTCCGAGTCGAGTCACCAACTGTCGAGTCCGAGTCGAGTCTCGAGTCCCGTGTTCGAGTCCGAGTCCAAGTCCGAGTCACCAAAGAAGAGTCCGAGTCGAGTCACCATTACCTGAGTTCAAGTCCGAGTCGAGTCACCAACTGTCGAGTCCGAGTCGAGTCTCGAGTCCCGTGTTCGAGTCCGAGTCCAAGTCCGAGTCACCAAAGAAGAGTCCGAGTCGAGTCCCCATTACCTGAGTTCAAGTCCGAGTCGAGTCACCAACTGTCGAGTCCGAGTCGAGTCTCGAGTCCCAGTGTTCGAGTCCGAGTCCAAGTCCGAGTCACCAAAGAAGAGTCCGAGTCGAGTCACCATATCCTGAGTTCAAGTCCGAGTCGAGTCACCAACTGTCGAGTCCGAGTCGAGTCTCGAGTCCCAGTGTTCGAGTCCGAGTCCAAGTCCGAGTCACCAAAGAAGAGTCCGAGTCGAGTCACCATATCCTGAATTCAAGTCCGAGTCGAGTCTCGAGTCCCGTGTTCGACTCCGAGTCCAAGTCCGAGTCACCAAAAAAGAGTCCGAGTCGAGTCCCCATTACCTGAGTCCAAGTCCGAGTCACCAAAGAAGAGTCCGAGTCGAGTCCGAGTCGAGTCACCATATCCTGAGTTCAAGTCCGAGTCGAGTCACCAACTGTCGAGTCCGAGTCGAGTCTCGAGTCCCAGTGTTCGAGTCTGAGTCCAAGTCCGAGTCACCAAAGAAGAGTCCGAGTCGAGTCCCCATTACCTGAGTTCAAGTCCGAGTCGAGTCACCAACTGTCGAGTCCGAGTCGAGTCTCGAGTCCCAGTGTTCGAGTCCGAGTCCAAGTCCGAGTCACCAAAGAAGAGTCCGAGTCGAGTCACCATATCCTGAATTCAAGTCCGAGTCGAGTCTCGAGTCCCGTGTTCGAGTCCGAGTCCAAGTCCGAGTCACCAAAAAAGAGTCCGAGTCGAGTCCCCATTACCTGAGTCCAAGTCCGAGTCACCAAAGAAGAGTCCGAGTCGAGTCACCATATCCTGAGTTCAAGTCCGAGTCGAGTCACCAACTGTCGAGTCCGAGTCGAGTCTCGAGTCCCAGTGTTCGAGTCCGAGTCCAAGTCCGAGTCACCAAAGAAGAGTCCGAGTCGAGTCCCCATTACCTGAGTTCAAGTCCGAGTCGAGTCACCAACTGTCGAGTCCGAGTCGAGTCTCGAGTCCCAGTGTTCGAGTCCGAGTCCAAGTCCGAGTCACCAAAGAAGAGTCCGAGTTGAGTCACCATATCCTGAGTTCAAGTCCGAGTCGAGTCTCGAGTCCCGTGTTCGAGTCCGAGTCCGAGTCGAAATTATATACACTTAAGCCAAATCAAGCAACATTTTTCAGGCACTCTTTCTTGCAGCTAGAAATGTGTATGATATCACTAGAATTGCCTTTGACCTTAGTTCAAATCATTGTCAACTAGCTGTGGCACGATTATTTATTTAATTGTTTAAATACATTTTTGGATGATCAGTCAACTGGAATGGATAAAGAAAACAAAAAAGAAAGCCTAATTGGACAGAGGAGGAGAAATGCATTCTTCTTGACGAATATGGTAAAAGAAAAACAATTTTGAAAAGCAAACTAAATCCCAATGTAACTGCGGCAAAAAACCCCCAGAAAATGCAGTGCTATAAGCAGTTGTAACTGCGCAGGAAAAGAGTGGTTGCGATGTGTGACATGGTCAAGGTCGCCGCCTAGTTTGTTAGCTAAAATAAACTTAATTGTGTTATTGTATGATAAGCGGGATTAAGCGCTGAGCGCGTCCGATTTTGGCTCAGCGCCAGCCATAGCACGAAAGCACAGTTAAACCTGGTACCTTTAAATGTCACGTCACTGTACGTTCGCTCCTTAGTGGTCAGCCCAGCTGCTGCAAAGCGTGCCAAAATCGAAATTGCTGATTAGATGTAGAGGAACTTATCTAGTGTTAAATGAGTGTTACGTTAACTCTCTCACGAGAATGCGGCGTAAAGTGACGTCAGTGAGTGTGTAGTCAAGCGAGGAGAGCGAGCGGTAGCAGTGTCTGTGAGGGAAAAAATAGATCACGGCCGGTCTTGGACCCCGAAACAGGAAAAGTGTAACATCTTATATCAATTTTTTATAACCCATTTAGTCAGAAACAACGTCATTCATTTGATGAATGCTCAAGTCCGATTTTATATTCTCGAGTCCGAGTCCAAGTAGTAGTCATCAGTCCGCGAGTCCAAGTCGAGTCACGAGTCCAGAGGATAAGGACTCGAGTACTCCATCACTGGTTTTCAGTGCCACACACACACACACACACACGTGTATCAGTATATTGGACCCGTGCAGCTCTTAAAGTGACAGCACTAATATTCCTGCCGTCTCTATTAACACTAATCACACAACAGAAGACAGAGAACATCCACTCGCTCTTCACTGAATAACTTTATAACTATATTTGTAATGTATATTTTACTTATAAAGTGTCATTTTACATTTGATTACAGTTTCTGAACCTGAAAATCTTAAAACACTGATTATTGCAATCGTATCTTTGTTCAGTTGTGTCTATTTGTTGCGATTGCAAATTTTTTATTTGTTCTCTTTTGATCACTGAGTGTTTATTGTGTTTAATAGCGCTTGATATTTACATTAGTCCGGCTAGTTGTTCTTCTATGGTGTGTTTAACGCTCAGGCAAACGCTCCTGTAAGTGTTCTTCAGCTGAGGATTTCTGCTCATGATATTCAGCTGCAGTTACAGCTTTAGCAATAAGACTAAATGTGAATGATATCTAAGTTTGTGTTTTTACCCTATTGGAATCGAAATTAGGAATCATAATCGAAAAGCAGAATCTGAATCATTAAATGCACACGATGCCCAAGCCCAGTAACCGTGTGTGTGTGACGGCAGGTCTACGGCTCTCACGGACTCGATGCGTACGAGTGTTTACGCCAGTCCTGCAGCGCCGTCATCGCCACCATGAACAAGATGGCCACCGCCATGCAGGAGGGAGAGTACGACGCCGAGAGACCGCAGCGCCCGGTACACACACACACTCTCTCTCTAACTCTCACTCTCTCACACACACACACACTAACCCGACCCCTAAACCTGCCCATCTCATCTGGTGTGTGTGTGTGTCAGCGTCCTCCGGTGGAGATGCGTGCGGCCGCGGTGAGAGCCGAGATGACGGACGCCGAGGGTTTGGGAAATAAACTGGAGGATCGAGAGACCGTCATCAAAGAGCTGAAAAAATCCCTCAAAATCAAGGTCAGGAATCACAGAACAATAATAATCTCAATATATTTATAGTCACACTCAGTACACCTTCAACATTTCTCACATATATAGTTATTGTTATACCATGTGTGTGAGTGAGGAGAGCAAAATGAAGTAAACTGTGACATATTACACCCAAATATTAATATAAAAATTAAGGATTAAAAATGATTCCTCCACTTTGAGCTGATCATGTTTTGCTGAAGTGTGTTTTCTGTAATCGCTAATGCTCTTTTTACACACAGACTGAACAACATTGAAGCATTGCTTGGTCACTGGTTGAGCTAAACTGGTATTATCTAATTGTGGAGTTAAATTTAACAGCTGACAGATATTCAACATAATTCATGTGTGAGAGTCTAACAGAAGGACGGACAAAACCAGTCAAATATCCACTGAGTTCTGCTCATATTCTATCACCACTATAGCGAATAAACTGTGATAATGTTGAAGGAGTCTGAGTAGATGTTGGTTTGCCTGTGTGTAAGAGTGTGTGAGTGAGCAGGTGTGTGTTCTGTGCTTCAGGGCGAGGAGTTGAGCGAGGCCAGCGTTCGTCTGAGTTTGCTGGAGAAGAAGCTGGACACGTCAACGAAAGACGCCGACGAGCGAGTGGAGAAGATCCAGACCAAACTGGACGAGGCGCTCGGCCTGCTGAAGAAGAAGGAGAAGTGCGCTCGCCGCCGGCTCTCTCATGCTCTCGCAGGGGCTGCTGACCGAAGCCGAATTAATGCATGTGTGATTCTGCAGGGAGTTTGAGGAGACGATGGACGCGCTGCAGGCGGACATCGATCAGCTGGAGTCAGAGAAGGCGGAGCTAAAGCAGAGGATCAGCAGCCAATCACGAGCTGGCGAAGGCTTGCGTGGGCCGCCGGCGTCTGGCATCGCCTCCATCGTCACTGGATCCGGCCCAGGTAACACACTTTACATTTCATTCTTTTTAAGAAAAAAATTACAGTTTGTACTTTTTTCTTTACAGTCGTTACATTTATAAAAATAAAATGTTTGTAAAAAAAATTGTATTTTTTATTTTTTAACAGTTTTTACTTTGTAACATTTTTTACAGTTTTTAAACTTTTTTAAATTTAAATTTCTTTTAACAGTTTTAACTTTTTTGTGTTTGTACTTTTTTTTTTTTACATTGTTTCAAGTTTTTACAGTGTTTAAATCTTTTAACTTTTTTTGTTAGTTTTTACTTCTTTTTTACACCATAGACTGTTTATAATATGTGTGTAGTGTGTGTGACGTCACCCGTAGTGTTTCTGAAGAGCGTTTCTGAAGCCCAAAGTGGGCGGAGCCGGCTGTCGCCATCTTGGCCGCGCGTCACTCCCGGATAAACGAACATGTGCCGCGAGGCGGATTAGCTGAGGTGACGTGACGCTAACACTAGCAGACAAACGGCTAGTAGTGACATCAGCGTCAATCCACCTGTCACTCAAGTGGCCACGCCCTTAATTATGGAGAATTTTTTGGCTTAATAAAATTTAAATGGATGAGTTATAAAAAACCTCACCCCCCTCACAGTCGTCATGAAGGGCAGCATTAGCGATATAGACCAAAACCACTTTTAACACTAGGCTGTAAACATGTTTATTTCTGCTGTAAAGTTGAGCATTTTAACATGCGGGTCTATGGGACTGAGTCTCTCCTGCAGCCGGCCTCTAGTGGCCAGTGGAGGAACTGCAGGTTAACTCACTTCAGTGTTGGATTGAAGAGAGAGACGGGAAGGTCACACAGATTTCCCATCGCTCTGAGCTACTGATGCCCGCTTTACAAACACTGCGTTGTCGAGCCGTTGTGTGTTGTGTTGCAGGGGGCGTGTCTCCTGCTGTGGGCGGAGTCTCGGGTGCGGTTCAGGTCGTGGACTCTCCTCTCCTCAAACAGCAGATCGACGTGCAGCGGCTCGCCATCAAGCAGCTGAAGAGCGAGAACTACAGACTGAAGGTCATTATAAGCCTCCATTACAGCGTGAACACAGGTGCGGTGTGACCCCTGACCTCTGACCTCTGCCCTCAGGCTGAGAAGATGCGTGTGCAGCTGTCGGCGCTGCCGCCGCTGACGGTGCCGAACATGACGGGAGTGATGGGAGCGGCGGGAGAGGGAGCTTCGTCAGGGTCTCTGTGCCGCCGCACAGATCTGATGCTGGTGAACCTGCTGAAGATGAGCGCCGGACTCAAAGTGGTGGACATCAGCGGCAAGAGCTCAGGTCATCTATCTGTCTGTCTAGGTCTTACCGTTTTTACATGTATTTTTATGTGTATTTTTTCTAAGCTGTATTTTCAGCATCATTACTCCAGTCTTCAGTGTCACATGATCCTTCAGAAATCACTCTGATATGATGATTTGATGCTCAAGAAACATTTATTATTATAAATTGTTATCAATGTTGAAAACAGCTTCATATTTGTGTTGAATTTTTCACAGTGGTGATGCATTGACTTTTTCAGGTTCCCGTTCAGTCGTACACTCGAACGACTGAGGGAATCTCGCTAGAGAGCCAATCTAGTCAAACGAGCCAATGCACATTGGCGTGCAATCATTTGCATATCAACAGCTGCTCTGCCTCACACACATATATATATATATATACTGTATAAATAACGAGCAGCAGGTGCGACTGCACTTCTGCCTGTCGCTGAGGAGCCGAGCTCTTCTGGAGAGTGCCCAACGGGGGCAGTCCGTGTCTGTCCCGGGCCGCCGAGAGTGCCGGGCTCGTGTGGAACCCTCCTTGTGTCCCGAACCATCGAGGCCAGACGATTGGTTTCTGGGGTCGGGTCATGCTGGTTCTCATGCCTTTCTTCCCGGAAGTGCATGATGATCTTACCAATTCGTGGACGACACCTTTCACTACCTGAAACCGGCTTGGTAACTCCCCGCTCACTCCCCTCGATGGTGGGCCGCTAAGGGGGCTTGTACTCGTCGGCTCGGACCGGCAAGGCTTCTCCGGCTTGTGGGGAAGCGGCCTCTGCCGTACACGCTGTGGCGTTGTTGCAGGTTTACCAGGCCAAGGCACTCGCGAAGCTGACGGCGCGGTCTCTGGGCCGTGCGATATCCGCGCTGGTGGTCCAGGAGCGCCACCTGTGGGTCAGTTGTTGCACACTCAGACACAGAAGCCCTCGAGCCGGTCCCTGTGTGCCCCTCGCTGCCCCGCTGCCGGTACGCCTGTGGTCCCGCTGGACCGGCCGCCGGGAGCCTGGCTAGCGCTTCCCAGCCCCTCTCGCTGGCTCATCGGACCTTCAGGCTCGGCTATGCAATTCAGTTCGCCCGGCTCCCATCTGTGAGCTCGTCAGATGCCCATGTCTTGCGAGCGGAGATCGCAGGCCTCCTGGCGAACGCTATTCCTGGTCCCTCCAGCCGATATGAGGTCGGGTTTTACAGCCCCTGCTTCATTGAAGAAAGGCGGTGAATTATGGCCAATCTTGGACCTGCGTGTCCCGAATCAGAGCCTTCACAGACTATCGGTCAGATGTTAATGGCGAAGCGCATGTCTCGCACAGCTCTTCATCTGTTACGGAGGCCAGCAGAAGGGACAGGCTGTCTCCAGCACAGGGCGTGCATTCCCTCCTCCTGGGCGCTGGCTTGTGGCGCCCAGCTAGCAGATCTCTGTAGAGGTGGGCGACACCTAACACGTCCGCTAGATACTCTAGCCTTCGTGTAGAGCCTACTATAGCCTTCTACTCGCCTCACACGGGTAGAAGACACTGAGTGGACCGGCTTGTGTCGGCTTGCTGCGCTAAGACATGCGCTATTGCTCTAGAGCAGGGATGGGCAACTCCAGTCCTCGAGGGCAGGCTGAAGTACAGTCGCTCCTGCTGCCCGTTATATATACAGTATATGTGTGAGGCGGAGCAGCTGTGGATATGATTGCTCGCACCTGCTGCTCGTTATATATACAGTATATGTGTGAGGCGGAGCAGCTGTGGATATGATTGCTCGCACCTGCTGCTCGTTATATATACAGTATATGTGTGAGGCGGAGCAGCTGTGGATATGATTGCTCGCACCTGCTGCTCGTTATATATACAGTATATGTGTGAGGCGGAGCAGCTGTGGATATGATTGCTCGCACCTGCTGCTCGTTATATATACAGTATATGTGTGAGGTGGAGCAGCTGTGGATATGATTGCTCGCACCTGCTGCTCGTTATATATACAGTATATGTGTGAGGCGGAGCAGCTGTGGATATGATTGCTCGCACCTGCTGCTCGTTATATATACAGTATATGTGTGAGGCGGAGCAGCTGTGGATATGATTGCTCGCACCTGCTGCTCGTTATATATACAGTATATGTGTGAGGCGGAGCAGCTGTGGATATGATTGCTCGCACCTGCTGCTCGTTATATATACAGTATATGTGTGAGGCGGAGCAGCTGTGGATATGATTGCTCGCACCTGCTGCTCGTTATATATACAGTATATGTGTGAGGCAGAGCAGCTGTGGATATGATTGCTCGCACCTGCTGCTCGTTATATATACAGTATATGTGTGAGGCGGAGCAGCTGTGGATATGATTGCTCGCACCTGCTGCTCGTTATATATACAGTATATGTGTGAGGCGGAGCAGCTGTGGATATGATTGCTCGCACCTGCTGCTCGTTATATATACAGTATATGTGTGAGGTGGAGCAGCTGTGGATATGATTGCTCGCACCTGCTGCTCGTTATATATACAGTATATGTGTGAGGTGGAGCAGCTGTGGATATGATTGCTCGCACCTGCTGCTCGTTATATATACAGTATATGTGTGAGGTGGAGCAGCTGTGGATATGATTGCTCGCACCTGCTGCTCGTTATATATACAGTATATGTGTGAGGCGGAGCAGCTGTGGATATGATTGCTCGCACCTGCTGCTCGTTATATATACAGTATATGTGTGAGGCGGAGCAGCTGTGGATATGATTGCTCGCACCTGCTGCTCGTTATATATACAGTATATGTGTGAGGCGGAGCAGCTGTGGATATGATTGCTCGCACCTGCTGCTCGTTATATATACAGTATATGTGTGAGGCGGAGCAGCTGTGGATATGATTGCTCGCACCTGCTGCTCGTTATATATACAGTATATGTGTGAGGCGGAGCAGCTGTGGATATGATTGCTCGCACCTGCTGCTCGTTATATATACAGTATATGTGTGAGGCGGAGCAGCTGTGGATATGATTGCTCGCACCTGCTGCTCGTTATATATACAGTATATGTGTGAGGTGGAGCAGCTGTGGATATGATTGCTCGCACCTGCTGCTCGTTATATATACAGTATATGTGTGAGGCGCAGCAGCTGTGGATATGATTGCTCGCACCTGCTGCTCATTATATATACAGTATATGTGTGAGGCGCAGCAGCTGTGGATATGATTGCTCGCACCTGCTGCTCATTATATATACAGTATATGTGTGAGGCGGAGCAGCTGTGGATATGATTGCTCGCACCTGCTGCTCGTTATATATACAGTATATGTGTGAGGTGGAGCAGCTGTGGATATGATTGCTCGCACCTGCTGCTCGTTATATATACAGTATATGTGTGAGGTGGAGCAGCTGTGGATATGATTGCTCGCACCTGCTGCTCGTTATATATACAGTATATGTGTGAGGTGGAGCAGCTGTGGATATGATTGCTCGCACCTGCTGCTCGTTATATATACAGTATATGTGTGAGGTGGAGCAGCTGTGGATATGATTGCTCGCACCTGCTGCTCGTTATATATACAGTATATGTGTGAGGCGCAGCAGCTGTGGATATGATTGCTCGCACCTGCTGCTCGTTATATATACAGTATATGTGTGAGGTGGAGCAGCTGTGGATATGATTGCTCGCACCTGCTGCTCGTTATATATACAGTATATGTGTGAGGCGGAGCAGCTGTGGATATGATTGCTCGCACCTGCTGCTCGTTATATATACAGTATATGTGTGAGGCGCAGCAGCTGTGGATATGATTGCTCGCACCTGCTGCTCGTTATATATACAGTATATGTGTGAGGTGGAGCAGCTGTGGATATGATTGCTCGCACCTGCTGCTCGTTATATATACAGTATATGTGTGAGGCAGAGCAGCTGTGGATATGATTGCTCGCACCTGCTGCTCGTTATATATACAGTATATGTGTGAGGCGCAGCAGCTGTGGATATGATTGCTCGCACCTGCTGCTCGTTATATATACAGTATATGTGTGAGGCGCAGCAGCTGTGGATATGATTGCTCGCACCTGCTGCTCGTTATATATACAGTATATGTGTGAGGCGGAGCAGCTGTGGATATGATTGCTCGCACCTGCTGCTCGTTATATATACAGTATATGTGTGAGGTGGAGCAGCTGTGGATATGATTGCTCGCACCTGCTGCTCGTTATATATACAGTATATGTGTGAGGCGGAGCAGCTGTGGATATGATTGCTCGCACCTGCTGCTCGTTATATATACAGTATATGTGTGAGGTGGAGCAGCTGTGGATATGATTGCTCGCACCTGCTGCTCGTTATATATACAGTATATGTGTGAGGTGGAGCAGCTGTGGATATGATTGCTCGCACCTGCTGCTCGTTATATATACAGTATATGTGTGAGGCGGAGCAGCTGTGGATATGATTGCTCGCACCTGCTGCTCGTTATATATACAGTATATGTGTGAGGCGCAGCAGCTGTGGATATGATTGCTCGCACCTGCTGCTCGTTATATATACAGTATATGTGTGAGGCGCAGCAGCTGTGGATATGATTGCTCGCACCTGCTGCTCGTTATATATACAGTATATGTGTGAGGCGGAGCAGCTGTGGATATGATTGCTCGCACCTGCTGCTCGTTATATATACAGTATATGTGTGAGGCAGAGCAGCTGTGGATATGATTGCTCGCACCTGCTGCTCGTTATATATACAGTATATGTGTGAGGTGGAGCAGCTGTGGATATGATTGCTCGCACCTGCTGCTCGTTATATATACAGTATATGTGTGAGGTGGAGCAGCTGTGGATATGATTGCTCGCACCTGCTGCTCGTTATATATACAGTATATGTGTGAGGCGGAGCAGCTGTGGATATGATTGCTCGCACCTGCTGCTCGTTATATATACAGTATATGTGTGAGGCGGAGCAGCTGTGGATATGATTGCTCGCACCTGCTGCTCGTTATATATACAGTATATGTGTGAGGCGGAGCAGCTGTGGATATGATTGCTCGCACCTGCTGCTCGTTATATATACAGTATATGTGTGAGGCGCAGCAGCTGTGGATATGATTGCTCGCACCTGCTGCTCGTTATATATACAGTATATGTGTGAGGCAGAGCAGCTGTGGATATGATTGCTCGCACCTGCTGCTCGTTATATATACAGTATATGTGTGAGGCGCAGCAGCTGTGGATATGATTGCTCGCACCTGCTGCTCGTTATATATACAGTATATGTGTGAGGCGCAGCAGCTGTGGATATGATTGCTCGCACCTGCTGCTCGTTATATATACAGTATATGTGTGAGGTGGAGCAGCTGTGGATATGATTGCTCGCTCCTGCTGCTCGTTATATATACAGTATATGTGTGAGGCGGAGCAGCTGTGGATATGATTGCTCGCACCTGCTGCTCGTTATATATACAGTATATGTGTGAGGTGGAGCAGCTGTGGATATGATTGCTCGCTCCTGCTGCTCGTTATATATACAGTATATGTGTGAGGTGGAGCAGCTGTGGATATGATTGCTCGCACCTGCTGCTCGTTATATATACAGTATATGTGTGAGGTGGAGCAGCTGTGGATATGATTGCTCGCACCTGCTGCTCGTTATATATACAGTATATGTGTGAGGCGGAGCAGCTGTGGATATGATTGCTCGCACCTGCTGCTCGTTATATATACAGTATATGTGTGAGGCGCAGCAGCTGTGGATATGATTGCTCGCACCTGCTGCTCGTTATATATACAGTATATGTGTGAGGCGCAGCAGCTGTGGATATGATTGCTCGCACCTGCTGCTCGTTATATATACAGTATATGTGTGAGGCGCAGCAGCTGTGGATATGATTGCTCGCACCTGCTGCTCGTTATATATACAGTATATGTGTGAGGCGCAGCAGCTGTGGATATGATTGCTCGCACCTGCTGCTCGTTATATATACAGTATATGTGTGAGGCGCAGCAGCTGTGGATATGATTGCTCGCACCTGCTGCTCGTTATATATACAGTATATGTGTGAGGCGCAGCAGCTGTGGATATGATTGCTCGCACCTGCTGCTCGTTATATATACAGTATATGTGTGAGGCGGAGCAGCTGTGGATATGATTGCTCGCACCTGCTGCTCGTTATATATACAGTATATGTGTGAGGTGGAGCAGCTGTGGATATGATTGCTCGCACCTGCTGCTCGTTATATATACAGTATAT
The DNA here is from genome assembly GCA_029959095.1 of Rhinichthys osculus. Classification (NCBI taxonomy): domain Eukaryota; kingdom Metazoa; phylum Chordata; class Actinopteri; order Cypriniformes; family Leuciscidae; genus Rhinichthys; species Rhinichthys osculus. Next base: position 65,332,080 of record JARWKJ010000003.1, on the reverse strand, counting down.
GTGTGAGGTGGAGCAGCTGTGGATATGATTGCTCGCACCTGCTGCTCGTTATATATACAGTATATGTGTGAGGCAGAGCAGCTGTGGATATGATTGCTCGCACCTGCTGCTCGTTATATATACAGTATATGTGTGAGGCGCAGCAGCTGTGGATATGATTGCTCGCACCTGCTGCTCGTTATATATACAGTATATGTGTGAGGCGGAGCAGCTGTGGATATGATTGCTCGCACCTGCTGCCCGTTATATATACAGTATATGTGTGAGGCGGAGCAGCTGTGGATATGATTGCTCGCACCTGCTGCTCGTTATATATACAGTATATGTGTGAGGCGGAGCAGCTGTGGATATGATTGCTCGCACCTGCTGCTCGTTATATATACAGTATATGTGTGAGGCGGAGCAGCTGTGGATATGATTGCTCGCACCTGCTGCTCGTTATATATACAGTATATGTGTGAGGCGCAGCAGCTGTGGATATGATTGCTCGCACCTGCTGCTCGTTATATATACAGTATATGTGTGAGGTGGAGCAGCTGTGGATATGATTGCTCGCACCTGCTGCTCGTTATATATACAGTATATGTGTGAGGCGGAGCAGCTGTGGATATGATTGCTCGCACCTGCTGCTCGTTATATATACAGTATATGTGTGAGGTGGAGCAGCTGTGGATATGATTGCTCGCACCTGCTGCTCGTTATATATACAGTATATGTGTGAGGTGGAGCAGCTGTGGATATGATTGCTCGCACCTGCTGCTCGTTATATATACAGTATATGTGTGAGGTGGAGCAGCTGTGGATATGATTGCTCGCACCTGCTGCTCGTTATATATACAGTATATGTGTGAGGTGGAGCAGCTGTGGATATGATTGCTCGCACCTGCTGCTCGTTATATATACAGTATATGTGTGAGGTGGAGCAGCTGTGGATATGATTGCTCGCACCTGCTGCTCGTTATATATACAGTATATGTGTGAGGTGGAGCAGCTGTGGATATGATTGCTCGCACCTGCTGCTCGTTATATATACAGTATATGTGTGAGGCGCAGCAGCTGTGGATATGATTGCTCGCACCTGCTGCTCGTTATATATACAGTATATGTGTGAGGCAGAGCAGCTGTGGATATGATTGCTCGCACCTGCTGCTCGTTATATATACAGTATATGTGTGAGGCGGAGCAGCTGTGGATATGATTGCTCGCACCTGCTGCTCGTTATATATACAGTATATGTGTGAGGTGGAGCAGCTGTGGATATGATTGCTCGCACCTGCTGCTCGTTATATATACAGTATATGTGTGAGGCGGAGCAGCTGTGGATATGATTGCTCGCACCTGCTGCTCGTTATATATACAGTATATGTGTGAGGCGCAGCAGCTGTGGATATGATTGCTCGCACCTGCTGCTCGTTATATATACAGTATATGTGTGAGGCGGAGCAGCTGTGGATATGATTGCTCGCACCTGCTGCCCGTTATATATACAGTATATGTGTGAGGCGGAGCAGCTGTGGATATGATTGCTCGCACCTGCTGCTCGTTATATATACAGTATATGTGTGAGGTGGAGCAGCTGTGGATATGATTGCTCGCACCTGCTGCTCGTTATATATACAGTATATGTGTGAGGCGGAGCAGCTGTGGATATGATTGCTCGCACCTGCTGCTCGTTATATATACAGTATATGTGTGAGGCGGAGCAGCTGTGGATATGATTGCTCGCACCTGCTGCTCGTTATATATACAGTATATGTGTGAGGTGGAGCAGCTGTGGATATGATTGCTCGCACCTGCTGCTCGTTATATATACAGTATATGTGTGAGGCGGAGCAGCTGTGGATATGATTGCTCGCACCTGCTGCTCGTTATATATACAGTATATGTG